>OY740716.1:105084254-105124254 GCA_963513945.1 Hydrotaea diabolus | reverse complement strand
GAGATTTTGAAAATACATAAAATCATAGCAATACCTAAAGAAAAGGTTTCATCGACTGTGGATAAATTTCGTCCTATTTTGATATTGCCCATCATTGATAACATTTTTGAAAGGATTTTATACAATCAGCTCACAACCTATTTTAATGAAAACAGTTTACTCAACGATTATCAGTTCGGGTTCCAAAAAGGTTGTGGTACAGAGGAGGCCACGGTCAACGTTCAAAATTGTATATGTAAAGGTCTTGATCAAGGTAAAAGTGGTGTTGCTGGTGTTTTTTGTAATCTCAGTAAAGCGTTTGATCTTATTGATCATGCTATAATAATCCAAAAACTTAAATATTATGGCGTGGATAATACTGAACTTTGTTTTTTTAGGAGCTTAATGCGCATAAGAGCAAAATTGCTAATGTTAAATACGGAGTACCCCAAGGAAGTGTACTAGGTCCATTGCTGTTCTCTGTTTACATCAATGATTTAGTAAATCTTCAGCTGTCTGGTAAACTATTCGTATATGCAGATGATATATGCATGCTATATCCATATATGCATGAGACAGCTGCTAAACCATATATTGAACGAGATGCGGCATTGATATTGGAGTATGCACGCATAAACACAATATTTATAAATCGACTTAAAACAAAACTTATGAGATTTAGCAAACACCTTCAGTATATTTGTGGACGGCAGGGAAGTAAACGAATTTTCTTCTATGAAGTATTTAGAACTTCATCTTCAAACAAACCTGGCTTGGGACAAACATATACAACATGTTAAATCTTGCTTCCTTTGCGAACTTGCTTTCCATAGATTCCAATCTTCTCATTGCTGCAGTTTTCGATTCACCAAGTGAAACAGATTCTGTCCTAAGCGCGAGTCGGACCACATACCTTCCACCCGACTGCCTTTGCATATGATCTTGAAAGTGTTGTTCTGCCATCTCTTCCTCAGGACTTAGAAATCTTTCCTGAAGGACACACTCAAAAATCGTAGTAGAAAATCGTTGGAAACATGGGCGACAAATGTTGACTGTTCGTGTTGTTCATTTACGTTTCCGACGATCACCCAGCTAACTATAGTGCACGACATGTAGTCATCAACATAGAAGTTCTTTCTTATCTCTTGTGCCGCAGTCGGAAATGTTGACGAATTATCGATTGACACCTGTTGAAGATTACGTGTGGCTAAAATCGGAGCTGCTGATGTCCCATACGTTACAGTTTCAAGGTAATATGTGGTCGTAGGTTTCGATGGAGATGTCTGCCTCGAAATACATTAAAATCGCCCATCATCAGGGTGTATCAGTAGCTGGCGATAAATTTTCCCTACATCAGCTGCTAATGCTATTTCGAATTTCCAGACTTTTAATCAAACTGATTATAAGCCATTCTGAACTGTCGGTCCAACCATTAGATTATCATTTAAAGAAAATGTGTTTTAGCTTTTGCATGATGCATCGAAATCTAGGAGTAACTTTGTCGCTGTACTGGATGATTTCAACACACCACGATGAGGCATGAAATACTCTTGATCTGTATCACAAGACGCAGCTTCCATGTGATTTAGGCTCTTGTACTCATTTAAAAAGCTATAATACTCAAATTTAAGGTTTGCTTCCCTTGAGAATTTCCTTCATAGATTCCAATCTTCTCATTGCTGCAGTTTTCGATTCGCCAAGTGAAACAGATTCTGTCCTAAGCGCAAGTCGGACCACATACCTTCCATCCGACTGTCTTTGCATATGATCTTGAAAGTGTTGTTCTGCCATCTCTTCCTCCGGACTTAGAAATCTTTCCTGAAGCACACACGAAAAACGTAGTAGTTGCTCCTCTAAATCGTTCGAAACATGGGCGACAAATGTACCGTTCGTATTGTTCATTTACGTTTCCGACGACCACCCAGCTAACTATAATGCTTATAGCTGATGGATGCGCTATTCTTTCATCCAGTATACAATGGGCATAAATATCAGGTCCTAAAATTGCGTCAATGCGATTTTTCTTGTTGTAACAGGATCCGCTAGTTGAATATGAGTAAAGAATTCTAATTAGTCACTGTTAATTGTTTGATTTGGAATATACTGAGTAAGGTAAGGATATATATATATATATATATATATATATATATATATATATATATATATATATATATATATATATATATATATATATATATATATATATATATATATATATATATATTAATATATATATATATATATATATATATATATATATATATATATATATATATATATATATATATATATATATATATATATATATATATATATATATATATATATATATATATATATATATATATATACACCTAATTCTGCTTTTACACGGTAGATTGGTTCCAGAAAAAACAGTGTAAAAAAACCGTGTAAAAAAAGACATTGATCGTATGCAAAAATAGGTGATTGGTTCCTTATCTCTAAAACCTATTAAAATTAATAAAAAAAAGGATTTTTTAAGAACAAGTATTCATGTTTTTATTAAATCACATATGTCATGTGTATTTACCCAAGCATAGTTGTTAACGAGAAAAAAGATATGCTTTCGAAGCTTAAAATTATGTAATGTAAATTAAATGTATGACAAGTTCAGGAACCAAAAACAATTATGTATGTATGTAAAACAGCTATGTTGTTATCAAAAATAATAGGTAATTCAATTATTAAGGTAAAAAAAATTAAAATGATAATCATAAATACAGGAACAAAAATTTAATTGTTGTCATCATCAGTTACTCGAATTCGCTTGCTTGGAATGCGTATTAAATCGCTATCATCGCTGGAATAATTTTGAACTGGACTTTCTCTTGCTCGTTCGGCATCTGCATTTTTAACAGTGAACTCTGTTATGAGCCGTTGTTGGCCAATTGCTGCTACCTCTTTGTATAATTCTTTGTAACGACCCATACAAGAATTCAGCTCACGTTGGAATTGTGCAGCTCTTTCGACATTGGGATCATTTGTGACGAAATGGTATCCTAATTTATTTGCAAGTTGAAGTCCTTCTTGAATTAAATTTGCA
Organism: Hydrotaea diabolus; assembly: GCA_963513945.1. NCBI lineage: Eukaryota > Metazoa > Arthropoda > Insecta > Diptera > Muscidae > Hydrotaea > Hydrotaea diabolus. The sequence continues at coordinate 105,121,211 of OY740716.1, read as the reverse complement.
GTAAGTTTAACAGGTTCTTCACTATCACTGCTTTCTAGAGAATCAGCATTCTCTGAGGCAAAATGTAATATTTCATCTTCGCTAAGAACTTTATCAATGTCATCGAATACCAAGTCATCAAAACCCTCCCCACCAACTGTATGTGCCAAAGCAATTATGCTGGGATATTCATTTATATTTGGATCCACCTGATTTTTATTTTTAACACATTCTGGCCAAATTGCTCTCCAACATGCGTTTAAGGTTGATGGCCGCAACTCTGATAATCCTAAAGCAGCATGTGCTACGCAATCTTTAATAGAAAACTTTTTCCATGCATCAATCACTGTAAGAGTTTTATCCTTCTCCAAAGTGTCCAAAATGTATCGGAATGTTCGTTTGATGTAGTAAGTTTTAAATGTTGCGATAATTCCTTGGTCCAGTGGTTGGATTAGGGATGTGGTATTCGGTGGCAGGAACAAAACTTGAACATTTTTGTGTTCCAACTGAGGATGTCCGGGTGCATTGTCTACCAACAGAAGAACTTTAAACTCTAAGCCTTTTTCATTCATATATTTTCTAGTTTCTGGCACAAAATATTTATTGAACCATTCTGTGAAAACTGTAGTTGTCACCCATGCTTTTTTATTAGCCATCCAATTGACCGGCAATGTATCAAAATCGACACCTTTCATTGCTCGAGGCTTAAGTGCCCGATTGATAAGCAGGGGCTTTAACATCCGATCTCCAGAAGCGTTACTGCAAAATAAAAATGTGACTCGATCTTTTGCAGCTTTAAAACCACCAGCACTCTTTTGCGATTGGGCCACATATGTTCTTCTCGGCATTTTTTTTTCCAAAAAAGACCAGTTTCGTCTGCATTAAAGACCTGATCTGGACTGTATGCACCATCGGCAATTATTGTTTTAAGTTTTAGTGGAAATTCTTTGGCAGCTTTCTGATCCCCAGAAGCAATCTCGCCCTTGATTTTTATGTTGTGAAGCACGTGCCTTTGGAGAAATCCTGTCAACCATCCTGTACTTGCAGAAAATAAGTAGGTCTTCTCAGGAGTTGATTGTGTAGAGGTAGATGGTTGTTCGTCTTTTATCATTTTATAAAACCTTAATGCTTGCTGTTTGATATTGTTTCCGTCTACAGGAATTCGTTTTTGTGCATTGTCCTCAAGCCATATTATGAGTGCTTTTTCCATTTTTTCTTTAGTAGCATCTCTAGTGTATGATGAAGACTTAACAGATAGTTTCGTTCCAGAAATCACCGATTGCCTAATTGAAATTTCATTTTTTTTATTGTTCTTACTGTGGCTTCGTTTAAACCGAATATTTTGCCAAGATATGTTGAACCTTCTCCATTTCGAAGGCGATCTAAAATTTCAATTTTGGTTTCCATAGAAATGGCTATACGTTTTAGTTTTGTATTTGTAGTTTTCGACATTTTCTTTTAGGGATACATAAAAAATTAAACAAAATTTAAAATAACTGAATGAATATAAAATATTTTTTGGCTTACCTTTTATTTTAATGCGTTAAAATTAAATTTAATGTAACGTTGGAAAAACAAATTTGCCTAAAAAAATTTCTTTACGAAACACGTCTGATTGAATTTATAGTTCAGAAAATACTAACATATATATATATATATATATATATATATATATATATATATATATATATATATATATATATATATATATATATATATATATATATATATATATATATATATATATATATATATATATATATATATATATATATATATATATATATATATATATATATATATATATATATATATATATATATATATATATATATATATATATATATATATATATATATTTTTTTTTTTTTTTAGGCAAATTTGTTTTTCCAACGTTACATTAAATTTAATTTTAACGCATTAAAATAAAAGGTAAGCCAAAAAATATTTTATATTCATTCAGTTATTTTTAATTTTGTTTAATTTTTTATGTATCCCTAAAAGAAAATGTCGAAAACTACAAATACAAAACTAAAACGTATAGCCATTTCTTTGGAAACCAAAATTGAAATTTTAGATCGCCTTCGAATCATTATCCGAACTTCTTCATTTGTTGTGCATTGCAAATTAAATCTGTTATTACAGGGATGCATAGTTCGTAATGCATTACATGTATCTGACGGATACCTGACAATTTGTCGCTTTAGCTGCTCAACAAACTCCAAAAAGTAGGAGTTTAACATATCACATATAACAACATCACTCTGAACTACTTCACCATTGGAATCAATTATAGATTCTTTTTAAGTGGGCTTTCTACCAAGTGTCTCATTAATAAACTGCCATGTTTTAATAGAACCATGTTTTACCTTCTCAAATCTGGTAACATAAAAGTTATTTATTGACTCTTTGTATGCATTTTTAATAACTTTACTGACTCTTTTTAATTTTTCTTCAATATCTTTATTATTCGGGGTTTTTCTTCTCATTTTCAAAAGACGATCTTTACGTTTAAAAAGTTTACTTAAGTTTGCATTTACCCAAGGTGTAATTTTACATTTAAAAACTTTGATTTTGATTAATTTGTATAGTCGAGTCATCAACAGAACTTATAATACAAGAGATTAAATTGAATGTGTCAACTGACGGATCACCTGTAGTCTGCAGCGCAGTTAATTTGTTTTGAACAAAATATTAAGCTTTGCTAACATCACAGCGAGTAAAACTTTCTGTCACAATGTCTTGTGTTGGTACATTTATACCAAATAAACACGACACAATGATATGATCAGAGTAAAACTTTCTGTCACAATGTCTTGTGTTGGTACATTTATACCAAATAAACACGACACAATGATGTGATCAGATTACTTGTTTTCCACAAAATTTGGAAGGTTGAGGAAGTTTGACTCAGTGGACGGGTGATTAGGCTGGGACAGTTTCTGTAGTCATAACTTGAAAGAAGAGTTAATATATCTGCTGATGAAGTCGTTGCCAGAACATCAATGTTAGCGTCTCCTACGAAAATACAAGGGCTTCTTCCATATCGTGCAAGTAAACCATCCATAAAGTGCATAAAGTTTGCTGGGTAACATTTTTGTGATTTATAAAATGAAATCAAAAGTATTGGCCATCCATTTAATTTTACTCCAATTAATTTAATATCAATTGAATGTATATAGTCCTGACTCAAACACTGCTCCACCGTATATGCAAGATTACCCGAATTAACATGGTGGTTCCACCGTAACTATCAGATCTACAACAATGCACCGCATTACAGCCTGGTAGCTTATAAATTTTAACCAAATTATGATTAAGCCATGTCTCTTGCACTGCAATAATTGCAGGCAGTTTTGAAAATTTTGTAATAAGTGATTTAAGTTTGTTAAACTTTAAAATGGATGATATACTCCTGATATTAATAGATATTATGTTAAAAAATTACTTTTATTAAAGAGTTTTGCATTAAATGCTTCAAAATTCAAAAATATTGGTTATTAATCATTATAATAAGAAATATAATATAATACGCATGATTAAATAATTCATCTAAGATTCTGAATCATATTCATCTGAACCATCATTTTTTGGAACATTTCTAGATTTTCGCCTCTGAGCATCATATGTAGCTGCTTCCAATAGCGGTTTATTGACTTCATCTGCTCGATAACCCACACTTTTCAAAGATTTAGCGTAGTTAAATAAGTTTATCGTTTCACGGCTCAGAAAGTCGTTGATAAAAACGTTTTTAGTAGCTTCGCCTTCGCCTTGGTTTTAAAGACATTAACTTCTCCTTAGATTTCTTCGAATCAAATTTTACAATAACAGACTGCTTCTCAGTTTCTTTCCTTTGCTTAATAAAGTAAGCTTTACAAATAATATTCGGCTGAATCTCAACACCGACATCCTTTGACAATTTTAACACAGTCACACACTCCAGTTACTACACGATCATGTCTAACCCTTTGGTCATTTAAAAATTTAACTGTATATTTTAACACTTTTACTTCTTCTTTTAAAACTTTATTTTTCTTCTGCACTACATCCAGTTTTTTTTTGTTTTCAGCAACTTCTTTCAGTATATCATCATATTGCTTTGACACAAAATTCATTGTTTCATGCAAAGCACTCAGCTGATCAAGTTTTTTTAATTCTATTTTGATCGCTACTAGTTCAGGTTTAACTAAGCTGCTGCTGCGGTTGTTGCCGCCATCACAGAGATGGCAAATAAATTCTTCTCTTTCATTCTCCAGCAAATAGTTGTATTGACGTTTGCCTAATGTAGTACAAACAATATGAAAAGATTTAGTGCACTTATCGCACTCTATGCTTTCCTCATCTTCTCCAACCTCCAACTTACATTGGCCACAAAAAACTTTTTTGTTTTTCTGCTACGCCTGCTTGTTGTAGGCATACTTCACAATTTTCGAATTCTCTGTTGACATGTGGAGACAAATACCTGTTGCTTAAGTCGTCTACTATTGATACTTCCTAATGATAGGCGACTCCAATGTATTTTGAGGCGGACATCTCCATCGAAACCTCCGACCACATATTACCTTGAAACTGTAACGTATGGGACATCAGCAGCTCCATTTTTAGCCACACGTAATCTTAAACAGGTGTCTATCGATAACACAGTACAACAGCCAATCTGGGGGGTGAGAAATTCCAAGTCAGGGTGATGGTGATGGTCAGTATATTAAAACCCTCAAAGGGTTTTGCTTTCGAATGTGCCAGTTTTTTTTATGACCTTTTACATTTTTTCGTTATCTTGATGTTTTTTCGCTTAGTTGTAAAATGTTGGCAAAAAGTAGTTTGACATAACTCGAGAACGACTAGTTCGATTTTGCTGAAATAAATTGAGAAAAATTAATAATTACTCTTTAATCCATTAATATACTGTTTCTCTACCAAATCAACATTTTTGCAATTAGAAATAAATTTATGAAGAAAATTTTGCCAAATTTTTTTTTAAACATATAAATCCCAAACGGAAAAACGTGTAGAGTCTTATAACTTTCACGTAAAGTCACATAACCTATAAACAAAATGCGACATAGATCATAGAAATCGATTAACGCGTTCTGCTTTTATTTACAATTAAGTGAAGTTATTTAATTGTAAATAAAAGCAGAACGCGTTAATCGATTTCTATGATCTATGTCGCATTTTCGCACACTGGCACATACGAACGCAAAACCCTTTAAGGGTTTTAATATACTGACCTAGTACATTACCCTGACTTGACAACAACCCCCCAGACAATAACCCCAAAAATGTTCCACAGTGTAATTCGTCAACATTTCCGACTGCGGCACAAGAGGTAAGAAAGAACTTTTATATTGATGACTACTTGTCGTGCGCACCAGATGTCGATTCAGAAATTTCTTTTCGTTCTACGGTATGTATATGTAATATTCCATCTGAATCGGGATTCAACCTCCTCCAATTCGCAGCAGTTTCACGATGTCATAAAACCAGAGGATAGAGCGTTTTCTTCAAAGATGGTTATTAATTTTTCTGACGTTGTAAAGACCTTGGTACTACTGTGACCTTTGGACTACGGCAGATTGTTTTCAAAATAGTGTTTTATTTCAAGCGTCGCCGGACATAATCACAAAGCGCTGTGTTCTATCGGATATTTCCAAGATATATGATATAATTGGATGGTTGTCACCTGTACGGATCTCGCTAAAAATCTCGCACACGCAAATATAAATTATGATTAAAACACCCTTGTACTTTACATACAACTTTTGGTGAAACACTGCCACACCTGTCATCTTCATACTGGCACGAGACAATTTCAATATCTGTTAAGCCTAAGATACTGGATTCCAGAAGTCAATCAAATGACTAAACGAACTGTATACAAATGTACAGCATGCATTCATTATAGACTAAAACCCTTTCAGCAACGTATGGGCGACCTGCCAAGCTATCGCCTGCAAGCAGGTTCCATATTCGCACATGCTGTAATGGATTCGCAGGTCCAATGTTCAGCAGATTTTGAAAAGGTCGTGGGTCCAAAACATATAATTGTTGGATTGCCGTATTCGTAAGTCTAAACACGAAAGCAATTCATTGACTGACAACGGCAGCAAAACATTGAAAGAACTATATGAGTTCTTGTCTGCTACACATCCTGCCATCATAAATGACATGTCGAACCAAGAGATTCAGTGGCATTTCATATTTCCATCGGTGTGAAGTCAGTTAAGTTTTATCTAAGACGGTTATTAAATAACTCTTCCACTACATATGAAGAGCTTACTACACTGCTTTGAGAGATTGAATTCTGTTTGACTTCGAGACCACTATGCTTAAAATTCAAAGGTGACATAGACTCATTGTCGCCTGCTCATTTTTTAATCCTTCGTCTAATGACTTCCGTTCCCGATGAAAACCTAATCGACATATTCATTAACCGTCTCTCTCTCATACAGCGCCTCGTTCCACAGTTTTGGACAAAGTGGTCCAAGGAGTACCCGTTTCAACTTCAACGGAATACTAAATGGTTTAACAAACTACAAAATATTCAAGTAAAGAACGAAAATCTACCTCCAACGCAATCGCCAAGGATGGATTGTTTGTATAGCTACAATATGATCAAGGAATGGTACCATGAGGCGCCCAGTATCAAAACTATGCTCGCTGTTCCCGGATGATTGAGTTATATAATTTAAGTTAAATGTATTTCTTGCCCTTTAAACTCAATCACTATTACACTAAAATCCTTAATACAGCAAACAAGTTACTAAATTTTTTTGTACAAGTCAAACTCATATTTGCACCTTCTAATAACAACCCTAAAATGCAAGCCTTTTTAGGCAACTATGTAAGAGCTTTGCATATCTTGTCTTCATAAATTCGTTCGAAAAGTCACGTAATTTATATGCTTATGGGCATAAATCTAATGTTTAACAAACATGCAACAGAAAATTCTGCCAGTAACAGAACACACACTTTTTTTAAAAACATCATATTTACAAGTTAATTTAAATTTTATTTTATGCACTTAAAGATTTCCACTAATACGAGTACTCACTAATGCCCTTTATTTTACATACGTTTCACTTGGTTTAATCACGATAACTAGCAACTAATGAAAATAATGAGTTAAAAAAGTTCTAACATATGTTAAGATATATTTATTCCCTAAACATATGATGTATTAATATGACACAATGTTAAAATTTTTCTCTCTCGTCTAAAGTTGTTGGCATACACAAATGACAAATGACCATTAAGAGAAGTCCAATGGTGTTTACCTGCCTGAACGAGGTAGCCACTCGACCGGACCATTTCTCGAGATAACACGTTCACCGAATTTCGTCTCAGTGAATCGATTGTACCGCGTGCTGTGTGGCTAGTGTGACCGTCTTGTTAAAACCACATATCGGCGATGTCAAGCTCATCCAATTCTGCCCAAATGTTTTGGAGTTTCTGAACAACATGTGGGTTTTTTGCTGTCCAATACCGCATATTTTTTTATTGACTGTCGATAGTAATTTTTAATGATTTCCAAACGTTTCTCTTAAGTGAAAATGTGGGTTTTTTGCTGTCTAAAAACGCATATTTTGTTTAATGACAAAAGAGGATTATAAAATGGAAGTAAGCGCTCTTAAATTTGCGACCACCGACTCAGACATTCGGTAGTAATTTTATATGTTTTCCAAACGTTGCTCGTAAGTGCACTTTACCACGATGAAAATATCGACTTCGATTAACGTTTTGAAACCTAATGATCATTAAAAATGTTTGCGTTGACATAAAGATACGAAATTATTATGTCCCTATTGGAAAATCCGTTAGCACGCACATATATGTTCAAACGATTTTACCAAAAACAGAGAAATTTCTCACAAATCCGATCACGAATCACAATCTAGATAAATTAAGAAACCTATTTTAAGTTGGATTTTCTAAATATCCAGAAGCTCAGGGTATAATATAGTCCGTCACGCCCGACTTAAGTTTTTTGTTATATTTTTCTAAATGTATTTCGCTTTCACATCGTTTTATCACTTGAATGATAACTGGCAATTAATAACATTGTTGTTTTTTGGCACAAAATTTATTTTATTCCACACACATCTGATATTTAAATTTTTTAAAATGTTGTCCCAAACATTACAATATGTTTGTGTAAGCCTTTTATGTTGTAATACAATTATAACTATGTTTGTATCATGTTTCAAAAATACAGTGTGTGCCAAAAGTTACCATGGGGTTTATAAATTTAATGACTTTTTCGTTTATAATTTTTTTTTTTTTATTTTTTAGATTATATAAATAACACTTGAAGAATAAATAACACAAATAAACAAAGATCCAGAATAATAGAATTTTATTATTTAAATCAGCAATCAATTATTTTAAGGCAAACGCATGAGTGATGAAGCTCATTTTCATTTGAATGGCTTTGTTAATACGTAACAAACACACTTATGAACATGATGTCACTTTTAATTTAGAAATTATGCAAGTAGATTTGAGACTAGCTGTTTGGAACGCGAATGGACTGATTAACAACCTGAATGAAATAAATTTTTTTTAGAAACTTATTCATGCGAGTATTGATATCTTTTTAATTTCGGAAACACACTTAACTACGAGTTCATATGTTAATATAAGAGGATACGACCTTGTCTTTATTTACCATCCTGATGGAAAAGCCCATGCTGGTATATTTATAAAACCTGCAATCCGGTATGAGTTAGCCGAGGAATATCAAAAAAATTGTATACAAGCTGGCGTTAAAATGATTTGCAATTATTGACCAATAAACAATTACTCTACCTCCTTTCCTCCAAGACATACCTTAAAAAGTGAAGAATATGAATATTTTTTTCGTGGATTAGGTTCTTGTTTCATTGTAATGCGAAACGCCCATGGTGGGGTTTTCGTCTAACTAATCCTAAGGTCGAAAATTTATATTAATATATAAGGGATAAACACTTTAATGCACAATCTGTAGGACTTACTGGCCCACTGATGCCGGCATTCCAAGGAACTCTCTTGAAATTTCAAATGATGACAACTTAAGTTCTGATCATACGCCTCTACTTGTGAACTACAATGTCAATGTTGAGCTAGCTCCCAAAAAGGTCAATCTAATTAAAAGAAATACAAATCTAGAAATCTTTAGAGATCGAATAGAAAATTACTTGAACCTCAACATAGAAATTAGAACTGGAGATGACCTGGACGATGCTGTCGAATCATACACTTCACCGATTCATGAAGCTGCTTTTATATCTACTCCAGCCATAGAACCGCCTCAAGTCCTAGGTCTAAAAGTGCATGCATCAGCAATAGCAAGAGATATGATCAGACAGTCAAGACGACTAAGGCGAGTCTGGCATCGTACACGGAACCCAAGAAACAAACCCATCTGGAACCTTGCAATCAAACTAAGCTCAGAAATACTGGCAAAAAAGGAAACGATAATACTTGAAACTATTTGAGGAATGTAAGCAAAGAACATAATCTTTTTGGCGCCACCAAATATCTCAGACGTCCAGCTAAACGAAACGTTCTAATTAAAAATGCTAATGGCTTATGGTGTGGAAACAACAAACAATAATCAGACACCTTTGCCGAGCACTTGGAGACAACATTTCAAACAAAAAACACCAATGTAAATAGCGAAGAGATTCTAAGTTACTTAGATATTTCTTGCCAAATGGAACTACTTTTAAAGCATATAAACTTAATGAAACTAAAGCAGAAATCACTATTTTAACAATAATATTTAACTTAATTTTACGACTTCAGCAGCTGCAGAGATAATAATGGTTGTAAAACTAAGCAAATCTGAACATTCAGTAGAACCTTATAGACCTATTAGTTGAATGTCCATTTTCTGTAAGATATGTGAGCGACTGCTCTTAAAACGCCTATTGCCTCTTCTTAAAAAACAGCATAATTCCAGATCACCAATTCGGATTTCGACATAAACACGAAGAAGAATGTCGTCGGATTATTAAAAAAATGACTGATGCGTTTGAAAATAAAAAGTACTGTTCTGCTATTTTTCAGGCGTTCGATAAAGTTGGCATAGTTGCTATACAAATTAAAAAATATTCTTCCAGCCGGATTATAAAAATTTGTCCTGTCAAACCTAAGTGACAGATGTATTTATATAAAAATTAAAAATAATGTGTCTAGCATTCATCGTTTAGAAGCCGGCATCCCACAGGGTAGCGTTCTTTGACCTGAAATGCCCGCTAGAGATGACTTTACTGTTGCAAAGTATGCAGATGATACAGCATTTTTATGTTCACATCAATTTCCACATGAAGATTCTAGAATATTGCAATTACAACTACAAAGAGGAATAACAAAGTGGAATATTTCAGTCAACACTCAAAAATCAAATTATATCACATTTGCGCTATAATATTTAAATAATAATTCTATGAATAAGTAATATTATGTAAATTAATATATTTTAGTTTAGCACTAATTATGTGCACACATTTGTGCATATAAATTATATTGTTGCTTCCAATAGGAATCAATAAGTCAAGATATTGTTTTAAGTTTATCAAATTGGCTTATAAAAAATTGCAGTTAGCAGACAGTCATTTCATCGGATAATTCATGATGATTTAAACTTGTTTCCGTGCATAGTCCAATTCACAAGCAACCAATGGAATTTTGAATGGCCGAAGAAGACAACAGCTTCAAAAATTGCAAGTTTATGTCTGATGCGGCTCATTTTGATCTAAACGGCAATGTAATGAAGCAAACTTGCGTTTATGGAGTGAATATAATCCACAAATAATTCATGAGACGGAACTGCAGCCAGGACGAGTTACTGTCTGTTGCGCAGTACCTCGTAAAACTCGGTAAAACAGTGACTGTCATGTTGAAGGAGTTTTTTACCCAGAAATGCGCAGATTATAAAATATTTATTTATTTGTGGACAACCTGAAAGAAATAATTTTTTTTTAGAAAGTTGGACATATTGATATCTTTTTAATTTCGGAAACACACTTAACTACGAGTTCATATGTTAATATAAGAGGATACGACCTTGAGTTTATTTACCATCCTGATGGAAAAGCCCATGCTGGTATATTTATAAAATCTGCAATCCGGTATGAGTTAGCCGAGGAATATCAAAAAAAAAATGTATACAAGCTGGCGTTAAAGTGATTTGCAATAATAAACCAATGTACAATTACTCTACCTCCATTCCTCCAAGACATACCTTAAAAAGTGAAGAATATGAATACTTTTTCGTGGATAAGATTCTTGTTTCATTGTAGCAGGGGATTATAATGCGAAACACCCATGGTGGGTCTTTCGTCTAACTAATCCTAAGGGCGAAAATTAATATATATACACTATCTGTAGGAAGACCAACTTACTGGCTCACTGATGGCGGCATTCCAAGGAACTTTCTTGAAATTTCAAATGATGACAACTTAAGTTTTGATCATACGCCTCTACTTGTGAACTACAATGTCAATGTTGAGCTAGCTCCCAAAAAGGTCAATATTATTAAAAGAAATAAAATCTAGAAATCTTTAGAGATCGAATAGAAATAAACTTGAACCTCAACATAGAAATTAGAACTGGAGATGACCTGGACGATGCTGTCGAATCATACACTTCACTGATTCATGAAGCTGCTTTTATATCTACTCCAGCCATAGAACCGCCTCAAGTCCTAGGTCTAAAAGTGCATGCATCAGCAATAGCAAGAGATATGATCAGACAGTCAAGACGACTAAGGCGAGTCTGGCATCGTACACGGAACCCAAAAAACAAACCCATCTGGAACCTTGCAATAAAACTATGCTCAGAAATACTGACAGAAAAAGGAAACGGTAATACTTGAAACCATTTGAGGAATGTAAGTAAAGAACATAATCTTTTTGGTGCCACCAAATATCTCAGACGTCCAGCTAAACGAAACGTTCTAATTAAAAATGCTAATGGCTTATGGTGTGGAAACAACAACAACAGACTTCTTTGCCGAGCACTTGGAGACAACATTTCAAACAAAAAACACTATGTAAATAGCGAAGAGATTCTAAATTACTGAGATATTGTTTGCCAAATGGAACTACTTTTAAAGCATATAAACTTAATGAAACTAAAGCGGAAATCACTATTTTAACAATAATATTTAACTAAATTTTACGACTTTAGCATCTGCAGAGATAATAATGGTTGTAAAACTAGGCAAAACAAAACTGAAAATAAAGTGTCTAGCATTCATCGTTTAGAAGCCGGTAGCGTTCTTTGACTTGAAATGCCCGCTAGAGATGACTTTACTGTTGCAAAATATGCAGATGATACAGCATTTTTATTTTCACATCAATTTCCACATGAAGATTCTGGAATATTGCAATTACAACTACAAAGTGGAATAACAAAATGGAATATTTCAGTCAACACTCAAAAATCAAATTACATCACATTTGCGCTAAGAAGGGAGAACTGACGCCTCTGCATTTGAATGTCACAACTATTCCAGAAATTCAAAAGTTAAAAACCGTTGACTTCACTTGGATCTGCGAGTTACATGGAAAGCCCTCATACTTGCCAAGAGAAAACAGCTGGACATACCATTTAAGCAAACATACTGGTTACTTTGACCTAAATCTCAATTGTCACTAGAAAATATAGTTCTCTTGTTAGCTATACGTTATATTAAAGCCTATTTGGACATACGGTACTCGTATACAGTTATAGGGAACTACCAGCAATTCTATATATATTGAATTCTACAAGTCTAAGGCCTTATGATCAATTGCAAATGCTCTATGTTACATCACGAACAACTCATTGCATTACACCTCAAAATGCCTTATGTGAAATTAAAAAGTTTAGTTCCAACGTTTTAGATAGACTCAGCAATAACACAAACATATTCGCAATCACTCTATTAGATGTGACTGACGACGTTAGAAGACTAAAAGAAACCATGTTCTAGATCTTCTATTTTTATAATATTTAAATAATAATTCTATGAATAAGTAATATTGTGTAAATTAATATATTTTAGTTTATCACTATTTATGTGCACACATTTGTGCATATATATAAATTATATTTTTGCTTTCAATGGGAATCCATATGTCATGATATTGTTTTAAATTTATCAAATTGCCTTATAAAAAATTGCAGTTAGCAGATGGTCATTTAATCGCATAATTCATGATGATTTAAACTTGTTTCCGTGCATAGTCCAATTCACAAGCAGCCAACGGAATTTTGAATGGCCGAAGAAGACAACAGCTTCATAAATTTCAAGTTTATGTCTGATGCGGCTCATTTTGATCTAAACGGCAATGTTAAGAAGCAAACTTGCGTTTATGGAGTGAATCTAATCCACAAATTATTCATGAGACGGAACTGCATCCAGAACGAGTTACTGTCTGTTGCGCAGTACCTCGTAAAACTCGGTAAAACAGTGACTGTCAATGGGGATCGGTTTTTGAAGATGTTGAAGTAGTTTTTTTTTACCCAGAAATGCGCAGATTATAAAATATTTATTTATTTGTGTACTTAGCAAATACAAAATCAACATCAAGCGAGTTGGACGCTAGTCCTAAATCCATCTAATGGATGTTCTGGACAAGGAGCCTTATATAATACATAACGGGATGGAAACGGTGATCGAATATCGATATTCCCCTTCCGAGTACCGATAAAAATACTGAAGAAGAAAACAGTGCCGTATGAGTAGAGAAACCTCATACAATACTTATATTTTTGCGAGAGCACACATCAAACACGGTTGGATAAAGACAACTTATTGGATAAAGACAACTTTCACGTCGTATCATTGAAGATAGGTAACGTTCTCGAAACTAAAATACAGACACACTCCATAGCCCAATGCGATGAAGAGAAAAGGAACTACCACACATACCAACTAAAAAGTTCAAAAGTCCTAGTAGTTGTACTTAAGGGTACTGATAGTTACGAAATAGGGTTAAGAAATAAAGTCAGTAATAATTATTCTGAACAAGAACAAAACACCTCCACCTAAGTTCAGGGTGGAACTGGCCTCCGATTCTTCACGAATAAAGAAGTACGAGGGCGGTTCGGAAAGTTCTTAGCCGATCAATGAAAGAGAATAGTTAGTATTTAAAAAATATTTTTATTTTTCAATATAATCTCCTGAAACTTCAATACACTTAGTCCAACGCTTATCTAGCAATTCTATCCCTTGATTAAAATAGTTTTCCTCAAGGTCTTCAAAATAGTGGTTTACAACTGTAATTGCATCTTTATTTGAGGTAAACGCTTGCCAGCAAGGAATTTTTTTTAGATTTGGGAACGGGTAAAAGTCACTGGGAGCTAAATCAGGAGAATAAGGTGGGTGGTCAAGCAACTCGCACTTTAATTCGTTGATTTTAGCCATTGTTAAAACACTCTTGTGCGCTGGTGCGTTGCCTTGATGAAAAATTATTTTTTTGTGTTGTAAGCCAGGACGTTTTTCTCGAATTTGCACATTTAATTGATCTAAAAGGTTGCAATAGTACTCTGAATTTATTGTTTTACCCTTTTGCAGATAGTCAATCAATAAAATACCTTTGAAGTCCCAAAAAACCGTTGCCATAACCTTAACAGCCGATTGAATTGTTTTTGCCTTCTTTGGGGCACTTCCTCCAGCTTCAGTCCATTGTTTGGATTGTTCTTTTGTCTCTGGAGTATAGTGGTGGATCCATGTCTCATCAACAGTTATGAAACGACGCTTAAAATCCATTTTATTTCGCTGAAAACGATCCAAACAAGCTTGAGAAATGTTCATTCTTATGCGTTTTTGGTCGACTGTTAACAAGTCCGACACCCATCTTGCAGAAAGCTTTTTCAGCTGTAGTTCTTCATGCAAAATTAAATGGACTCGATTATTTGAGATGCCCATGATATTAGCTATTTCACGCACTTTTATTCGTCGATCATTTAATACCATATCATGCACTTTGGCTACAATTTCTGTTGTTGTTGCTGTTTTTGGACGTCCACTACGTGGTTCATCTTCAATGCTTGTACGACCACGTTTAAATTCATCAACCCAATTTTTTACTGTTGCATATGAAGGAGCACTTTCACCATATCACTATGAATTTCTTGCCCCGATAAACCTTTTTATGTAAATATTTAATGACACCACGCATTTCTAATTTTTCCATTGTAAAAAAATCGCGGATGCGTCTTTTGTGAACACCTTTTTTTATATGAAGGAGTTCGAAACAAAATTTAGCACGTATTCATAGCAGAGATGGAAGTTTCCAAAACACTTAACACTTTTCTGTTTATACCGCGCTTTTTGTGCTAGGCTAAGAACCGCCCTCGTAAGCTGCCACTCATCCAATATACTACCTATGATACCTTTGCAATAGAAGAATCAAGGTAGAGAATCCACTGAAGCGCACCGAACTACCCCAATGCACAAATTGCTAAGAATTTGGTTATACAAAGGCCTATTAAAAGTTGTCCTCCATATCCCAACAAACCAAAACCCTTTAGAAATAACTTGTAACAAACTTACTATCATAAGCCTTAAGCTTAGAAAACGTTATTGAAAACTATAGTAATACGCTTGGTAACAATTATATAATAAACAAAATTGAACCCTGTTATAAGCTTGCTAGTCTATAATATACAATAAGCTTAGAAATGTAAGCTTTGAAGAAGCTTACAAATGTAAGCTTTAATTTTCACATTTTTGTTACTCCAACTTTACAATTCAACATGAACAAGACAACTGAGAACTTTAACAAAGAAAACAAAATGCACGTGTACAAATAACGGCACATCATATACGTCGCAGCGACTTTGGGTTTTTTTGTTTCTTACGAAACCGTTTTTCGTTGTACTTTATGTGTGAAGCAAGCAGCATATAGTTGACGACTTTGTGTTTATTTTTCTTTGTTACGAAATCTATGGGTTCAAATGATGTATGTTTAAGAAAAGTTGTAGAAATTTGTTAGTAGTAAGTTTATTCTCCAATTTAGTTATATTACGCTTAGGGACTGGTTTGTTGGGATGCGTCATGTGTGACGATGTGCACAAATCTGTGGATTGCCCTCACCAAAAACTAACGTAAACGTCAATAAATGCAGCAATTGCGGTGCAAACTATAAAGGCTGTAGTGTATACTCTTCTCAAACATTCCAAGAAAACACCAAAATTGCCAGTCTATGCACAATATCAGCATTCAGCATATCTCAACTTATCCAACGCGCCCGCCATGGCAGATTCAAACTCTAAAGAATTTAATCAAGCAATTATCACAAAAGGTACATTCATACGCCCACATGCTCAGAAACGGCAAACCCGTCCCTTCAAAATCTTTTCTTCAAAACTACATAGAAAAAATAATCCAAATTATGTCTTTCTTTATAACAAATATGCAAAGTATGATGCAGGAAATGATGAGATACTAAAGCATGTTATTGCAAATTGCCGTGAACAAAAAATGGGCTCGTGGATAATTTCTTTTGAAATGCAAATGGCTTAAGCCGACATAAGCACGAAGTTTAAGTTTTTCTTCAAAATCGGAAAATCTATATACTTTCAGTCTCTGCGACACGTTTTCAATTCGAAATTGCTTCAGAAATAATGGCTACTTAACCTACGACACAAAAATCACAGCGGCAGGGCCTGTGTTGGCTCAGCAATCAGAACATTATCAAACATATAGGATGAACCACATACAAGCGACATCAGTTAATATCACCGCCATCAAAACTATTATATAGTCAATCTATTGTCCTCAACATATAATATTGACAAAGATCAATTTACGGACTTATTCTCGGCATTGCGTTCGAAAATTGTAGCCGCTGGCGATTAAAATGCTAAACACACGTTCTGGGGATCACGCCTCACTACACCAAGAGTTAAACAACTACTTAATGCCTTAATATCATCTAAACTATACGCGGTTTTTAGCGGACAACCTACTTATTGGTCTTCAGACTTAAATAAAACTACCGATTAAATTGACTTTGCCGTAATCAAAAATATTAAGCGTCAAAACATTTCTGTATGTCCATCATTAGATCTTTCATCAGATCACTCTCCAAAAATTCTCACCTTGATTAACATTATAAAGTGTGATCCATCTGAAGGTATTTTTTCAGAACAAAAAAATATAAAAATTCAAATCAAATGTGGAATCTTTATTTGTAATTTGAAAGGATATTTTATTGCATTTATTTTGTAAAAATAATAACCTTCCAATGTTGGAAACTGTATTATGGAAATGAGCGTTCGGTGAGAAACGGGAAGATCCGCTGTTTTCGACCAATAGTTTGTTCCGTGATGAGGTCCATTTCTGGCTCAACGGCAAAGCCAATAAACAAAATTGCCGCTTTTGGGCTGAAGAGCAACAGGAAGAGGTTCAAGAGGTGTCATTATACCAAGAGAAAACTACGGTGTGGTGCGGTTTATAAGATGGTGGAATCATCGGTGCATATTTTTTTCAAAAATGATGATGGGTCGCTATCGCGCCATGATGTCGATCTTTATGTTACCTGAAATTGAAGCCCGTAATCTAGACGACACTTGGTTTCTGCAAGACGGTGCTAGTTGCTATATACCTGCTCCAACAATGGATCTATTGGGAGGTGAGTTGGCCGCCTAGATCGAGTGATATCACACCTTTACACATTTTTCTTCAAGGTTACGTAAAGTTCAAAGTCTATGCTGACAAACCAGCTACGATTCAGGTTTTGGAAGCCAACATTACGCGTGTCATTAAAGCCATACGGGCGAAATGCGAACGAGTCATCCAAAATTGAACTTACAGAAGGGAAACCCTGAGGAGTAGTTGCGGCCAAAATTTGAAAGAAATTATATTCGTTTAGCTCGTTTGTTTTATTTCGGTCTGTTGCTTTTAAACATTGAACAGGGATTAACCGGCTAAAGACCTCTTGCATCTATATTTGAATATCATTTAAATATATATATATATTTATCATGATTTTGGGTCCGTGTAAGTAAGGTTTACAACAGTAGTTCTCATTCGTTTGGTGAGAGCCTGGCCTTATAGAGTTCGGTTTTACTTTCAACAATTGCAGCAAAGCTTTCTGAAGAGGGTTGTCACGGACCCGAAATTATGATAAAAGCAGTGTGCAGCCACGAAAATCAATGTCATTTTGCATTTTGTTAAACACTTGTATTCTATTTAAATATAGATGCAAAAGGTCTTGAGCCGGTTAATCCCTGTTCAATGTGTAAAAACAATAGACCGAAATAAAACGAACGAGCTTAACATATGTAAATGCACGGCACGGCACACAAGTTGACATAGTCAACTAAACTCTTTTTACAACACACACACGTTGTAAAAGAAATCTATTGATGGCCCTTGATGTGGAGTCTTTTTAGAGGTGGCAAGAGTGAGTTGTATTTTTGTGGGCAATTGTGTAAAGGGTGGTTCTCATTCGTTTAGAGAGAGCCTGGCCTTATAGAGTTCGGTTTTACTTTCAACAATTGCAGCAAAACTTTCTGAAGAGGGTTGTCACGGACCCGAAATCATGATAAAAGCAGTGTGCAGCTACGAAAATCAATGTCATTTTGCCATTTTGTTAAAAACTTGTATTCTATTTAAATATAGATGCAAGAGGTCTTGAGACGGTTAATCCCTGTTCAATGAGAAATTATATTCCAAAAAAAAAATGCCCTAAAATGTCCTTTTAAATTACCAATAAAGATTCCAAACTTAATTTTGATTTCTATATTTTTTATGTTCTGAAAAATACCTCTTGATGGATCACCCTATACAAGTAAATAAATTCTTCTATCAAGCGCACAAACTGGATAAAGTGTAAGAAATATATTAGCACATACTTGTCTGGAGATATTCCCTTAAGATCACCAGATAACATAGAGTCAGCCGTAACTTTTTTTCTGATGTATTAAACAACGTACTCGAAATAGCAGCTGCTTCTACAAAAGCCTCGCCTCAAATCCAAGAGCCATTGATAAACTCCTATTGTATCCCATTAGGTGTTCAGTGCCATGTGTGATCACATCTGCAAATATCATCGGAACTTACTTCTTCGAGAATGAAGATGAAAGTGCTATAACCGTAAATTGAGAGCGGTATCGGTTTATAATAGAAAATTGTGTACGTCCTCCTCTTGAAAACTGAGATGTGGTTTGGCAGGACAGAGCCACTGTCCGAGACACAATAGCACTTTTTAGTCAAATATTTGGAAAGTGAATAACTTCCAGAAATTCGAAAATTATTTGGCCAGCGCGATCGACAGATTCGTCAGCAATCCTAGCTTAAGGCCAACATTGATGCAGAAATTCGAACGCTACAGCCACAAATTTTGAAAGATGTTATGGAAAATGCTCTTAAACGAGCCCATCATTGCGAAGCTGAAAACAGGGGTCATTGTAGTGACCTTACGTTCCATACTTAGTGAATAAATTTCCATTTTGTTTATCATATAATCTGAGAAAAAAATTTAATAAACGAAAAGGAAAAGTTAATAAAGTTTTTAACCCCATGGTAAATTTTGCACGCCCTGTATACATGCTTGCTTGCGAACATATTTTTTTATTCCGTAAGTAAAGTAATAAAGTTAAAGTCGGGCGTTGCCGACAAAGGGATACCCTACACTACTATAATATTCAGAAGATAAAGTACCTCTGTCTGGATCATGAGTATGGTCCGACTTAATATGTTAGATTATTTTTGTATTTAAAGCTAAAATGACTTAACATTTGTATATAAATATTTATTTTTATTCCATTCGTCCCGACCTTTCGTCAATGTTTTGTTGACTTCTTCAGGGATACGTCTATTTAAATAAAAACATCACAAATTACAAATTAACTCCTACATGACAAGATTTTATAACTTACAATATAGGACTATTATTACATTAAATGCTTTTGATAAACACACAATTTCAGACATATAACGTAAATACATACTGACAACTTAAATTTAATATCACAGGAGCTAATATTGCAACACAGTAACTGACGATAATGTTGTTTGTATCCTCTTTTAAATTCGTTGTTTTTTTGTTGTATACGTAAGCTTTCTATTATGAATCTTTTCTTTTTTTGTTCTCTTTGTGCTCTGTGCCCGCTGTTCAGTATATGTTGTGATAATGCTGTTCTCTGTTTTCCTTTCTCAATGTCTGTTCTGTGCTCTCCTATTTTTGTCTGCATTGTTCTGTTCGTTGTTCCTATGTAGATTAAATCGCAGGTTTGATCGTCATTTCCATTACATGCAATTTCGTAGACTATGTTGTTTTGTTGTTGTTTTTAAACTGGGTATTTGACGTTAAAAAATATAGCGCTTAATGTTGTGTTCGGTTTATATGCGAATTATTTGATTATTGTTGTTCTTATGATTCTATTGTCTATCAAACTAGGAATGTATTTGATGCTGCAATATGGTTTCTCAAGAAGTTAATCAAGCAAGTATCCCAAAAGGTACATTCATACGCATGTCATACGCCCACATGATCAGAAATGGCGAACCCGCCACTTTAAAATCTTCTCTTGAAAACTACATAGAAAAAATAATACAAATCATGTCTTCCTTAATGACAAATATGAAAAGCATTATGCAGGAAATGATGAGATACTAAAGCATGTTATTGCAAATTGTTGTGAACAAAAAATGGGCTCGTGGATAATTTGTTTTGAAATGCAAATGGCTTAAGCCGACATAAGCACGAAGTTTAAGTTTTTCTTCAAAATCGGAAAATCTATATACATTCAGTCTCTGAGACACGCTTTTAATTCGAAATTGCTTCAGAAATAATGGCTACTTTACCTACGACACAAAACATCACAGCGGCAGGGCCTGTGATGGCTCGGCAATCAGTGCATTGTCAAACATATAGGACGAACCACATACAAGCGACATCAGTTAATATCAACGCCATCAAAACTGTTATATAGTCAATCTATTGTCCTCAACATATAATATTGACAAAGATCAATTTACGGACTTCTTCTCGGTGTTGCGTTCGAAAATTGTAGCCGCTGGCGATTAAAATGCTAAACACACGTTCTGGGAATCACGTCTCACTACACCAAGAGTTAGACAACTACTTAATGCCTTTATATCATCTAAACTATACGAGGTTTTTAGCGGACAACCTACTTATTGGTCTTCAGACTTAAATAAAACTCCCGATTAAATTGACTTTGCCGCAATCAAAAATATTAAGCGTCAAAACATTTCTGTATGTCCATCATTAGATCTTTCATCAGATCACTCTCAAAAAATTCTCACCTTGATTAACATTATAAATAATGAAAGGATATTTTATGGCATTTATTTTGTAAAAATAAGTACCTTCAAATGTTGGCAACTGTATTATGGAAATAAGCGTTCGGTGAGAATCGGGAAGATTCGCTGTTTTCGACCAAAATTTTGTTTCGTGCGAGGCCCATTTCTGGTTCAACGGTAAAGTCAATAAACAAAATTGCCGTTTTTGGGCTGAAGAGCAACAAGAAGAGGTTCAAGAGTAGTCATTATACCCAGAGAAAACTACGGTTTTGTTAAAAACTTTTATTCTATTTAAATATACATAGATGCAAGAGGTCTTGAGACGGTTAATACCTATTCAATGAGAAATTATATTCCAAAAATAAATGTCATTAAATGTCCTTTAAATTACCAATAAAAATTCCAAACTTAATTTGATTTTTTTTGTTCTGAAAAAATGCCTCTTGATGGATCACCCTATACAAGTAAATAAATTCTTCTATTAGGCGCACAAGCTGGAGAAAGTGTAAGAAATACATTAGCACACATTTGTCTGGAGATATTCCCTTAAGATCACCAGATAACATAGAGGCAGCCGTAACCCTTTTTTCTAATGTATTAAACAACGTAATAGCAGCTACAAAAGCCCCGCCTCCAATCCAAGAGCCATTGATAAACGCCTATTGTATCCCATTAGGTGTTCAGTACGATGTGGGATCACATCTGCAAATACCATCGGGCCTTACTTCTTCGAGAATGAAGATGAAAGTGCTGTAACCGTAAATGGAGAGCGGTATCGGTTTATAATAGAAAATTGTGTACGTCCTCCTCTTGAAAACTGAGATGTGGTTTGGCAGGACGGAGCCACTGTCTGAGACACAATGGCACTTTTAAGTCAAATTTTTGGAGAGCGAATAATTTCCAGAAATTCGGAAATTATTTGGCCAGCGCGATCGACAGATTTGTTAGCACCCGACTATTTTCATTGGGGCTATTTGAAGGAGCATGTATATGTCAACAAGAACTAGACTGTCCTTCAGCTTAAGGCCAACATTGTTGCAGAAATTCGAACGCATTACGTTTCATACTTAGTGCAAAAATTTCCATTTTGTTTATCATATAATCTGAGAACAAAATTTAATAAACGAAACGGAAAAGTTAATAAAGTTTTTAACCCCATGGTAAATTTTACCCACCCTGTATACATGCTTGCTTGCGAACATATATTAAACATATTTTTTTATTCCGTAAGTAAAGTAAAAAAGTTAAAGTCGAGCGTGGCCGACAAAGAGATACCCTACATCACTCTAATATTCAGAATGATATATGACTTAACATTTGTATATAAAAATTTATTTTTATTCCATTCGCCCCGACCTTTCTTCAATGTTTTGTTGACTTTTCAGGGATACGTCTATTTAAATAAAAACATCACAAATTACAAATTAACTCCTACATGACAAGATTTTATAACTTACAGTATAGGACTATTGTTACATTAAATGCTTTTCATAAACACACAATTTCAGACATATAACGTAAATACATACTGACAACTTAAATTTAATAGCACAGGAGCTAATATTGCAACACAGTTACTGACGAAAATGTTGTTTGTATCCTCTTTTAAATTCGTTGTTTTTTTTGTTCTCTTTGTCTAATATCTATGCGTTGTCAAAGTCTGCTCTGTACCCGCTGTTTAGTATATGTTGTGATAATGCTGTTCTCTGTTTTCCTTTCTCAATGTCTGTTCTGTGCTCTCCTATTTTTGTCTGCATTGTTCTGTTCGTTGTTCCTATGTAGATTAAATCGCAGGTTTGATCGTCATTTCCATTACATGCAATTTCGTAGACTATGTTGTTTTGTTGTTGTTTTTAAACTGGGTATTTGACGTTAAAAAATATAGCGCTCAATGTTGTGTTCGCTTTATATGCGAAACATATGTTTTTTGTTGTGTTTGTTGTTGTTCTTATGTTTCTATTGTCTATCAAATATTGTTTCTCATCTGTGTTTCTTTCAGGGTTCCCGATTGTATTTTTTATTTTTCTTTTGATTTGTTCAATTAAGTGCAAAGTTAACTTTCGGAGAAAACTATTATTTGTTAATATTGTTTAAATTTGTCTAATGTTGTCTGCGTGGAATTCCTAGTCACTAAGTTTCAAAACTCTGTAAATAAAACTTTGGGTGTTTTTATAATTTATGATTTTGGCTGTGTTGTGTGGAAATTCATTATTCTGCCTAATGAGGTTGGTTTTCTATGCCAGTCAAATTTTATACTATTTTCCTTGTAGTGTATCTTGGTGTCTTAAAAGGCTATTATGGTATATTTATCAATTTCATGTGTAAATTTTAGTTTTTGGTTGTATTTATTGAATGTGTTTAAAATTTCATTTACGTCAGTTAATTAATTGTGGCTACTATACAAAATTTGAACGTGAATCGATAATTTGTGGCTGAGCTGCAGGACATCAAGTTGGGAGGGACATTTGTCGGGCAGCTATTCGATAAAAAGGACCGATATAGTCCAATTTCAACATAGATATGTGTTGGCCGCTGGTAACACTTTTTGCGAAGTTTAGTGGAAGAAGGGTGTAATATGTGGCTTTAAGAGCTATAGATTCTGAAATCGGAAGGGACCTTCGCATAGGGGTTATACAAAAAAAGGAACATATGTGGTCTAGGTTCACTACAGTTAACTAATGGTCGCTAATAACTTGCCATGCGAATTTTGGTAGTTATCGGATATAATTTGTGCCTTCTAAAGCTGCAAGACACCAATTCGGCTCTCCGAAAACATGAACCGATATGGCATAATGTTACAGGACATATATATGATATTTGCTAGGAATCAGATGAAAAATGTGGGTTCTAAAGCTGCAGATTCTGAAATCCGAAAGCACCCTTTTGGGGGAGCTTTATTAAAATTTGGACCTTTGTGATCCCTTTACCACATTTAATTAATGGTTGCATAAACCGTACCATGCAAAATTTGGTTGTGAGCTGTAGGTCTTAAATACTGCCGAGCCATTTGTAGTTGTAATATGAATGATATTGTGTTCCATGGTTAAATGACACAGTTCAAACTTTCCAATTAAACCGGAGATATTCAAAAAGTTATTAGTACTTTTTTTTAGAGCCGATTCAAATTTAAAATAGTATATCACCAATCCTGTACTGTATGTTCATGCGAAAAATCAAGCATATCGAAATATGTTTGCGAAAGAACATAAATTCTGTGCTAAAAATTTTTAGAACATTTGAATTTTGTTTAATTACTGAATTTTGTTTAGTTGCTACCTATGGTTAGTTCAAGTGATAAGTCATAGTGAACGAAAAAAAAACATGGGTGAGTATTAGTTGAAGTGTTTTTAGTGCATAATATGGAACTTGAATTAACTTGTAAACATGTTTTAGTATGAGGCAGTAGTTATATATATATATATATATATATATATATATATATATATATATATATATATATATATATATATATATATATATATATATATATATATATATATATATATATATATATATATATATATATATATATATATATATATATATATATATATATATATATATATATATATATATATATATATATATATATATATATATATATATATATATATATATATATATATATATATATATATACATATGTTTGCACACAAGCATATCAATATACATGTTTGTACATAAGCATATGAATGTTTGGCATTGCGATAAACATAATTATGTTTGCAGTGACCCAAACATATTGTTTTATGCTTCTTGCATCTAAACATATTTTTAACTTGTTTTCCTCCGTGTAGCTTTAAAGCATTTTGGTCCAGTCGATTTGAACAGCTTTCCTATATTGTATTGCCAATCTTAGCCAAAAAAAATTATTCAATGTGCTAAATCGCTACCAATACAAATCAGGGCATGAAGAGAAAATATAATTCTTTAAAAAACCGTTAACCTTGAAAATCTGCTACAAAATACTATAGAAAGATATTTGTATTTTCAGATTGATTGCCTAAAGAGAAAACAGCATATTTCTACTATCGAATCCAACTGTAGTCCACAGAGAGGACTGGGATCCAACACGCTAATATCGAAACAATACACATTAGGCACGACTTCAAATTCATCGCGTAATATTGGATATTGCACTTTACGAGGTGGATTTCAAACATCAGCAGTAATCGATAACTTATCAATGGTAAGTGAAGATATCATGTTTGCATGCAAACATATTAATGTTTATAACATGCACATTTATGTTTGTATTTCAGAATAATAGGTTAACAGAAACATATGTGACAGCGCATAGAGAAAGGGACCTAAGGGTAAAAAAATCAGTTTTAATTTTTTTTCTTTTTTTGATGTGGACAACATCTGAGCATCGAATGAGACCGATCCCATGCCCCAAAAGTGTTCCCTCCCAGAGATATGCGCGTTTTATGAAAGTGAAGTCGACGATTTTAAGTGCAAATAGAAAGGGACCTAATCTTTAAAATGGCTCTCCTGAACAAAACTTTTCATCAACTTTTCATCAACTTTTCACCTTTTTTTTTTGATGTGGACAACATCTGAGCATCGAATGAGAACTCATGCCCCAAAAGTGTTCCCTCTCAGAGATATGCGCATTTTATGAAAGTGAAGTCGACGATTCTAAGCGCGTCACATATATGCTTAGGACTACATTGTTTTATTGAACAATCGTATGTTTATGAAATAACATTAATTCTGAGATAAAAATATGTTAGAAAATATTTAACATTAGCATTTAAACAATTTTAAAACATTTAAACAGAATTTTTATTAGTTGCTATCGTTCAAGTAAAAAGATGCAGTGGAAGCAGAACGCATTTAGAAAAAAAGAAAATTGTTGAGTATTTGTATAATTTTTTCTATATTAAAAATGCAATTTCTATTAACTAGTAAATATTAGTTAAAAATCGATAATTTAAAAAAAAGTGTGTTAACACGGAGAAAAATGTGCTGAAATTATGTTTGCATGCAAACATATTATACAAGAAACATGTATGTAGCCATATTCTAAAACATTCATAAGTTATTATGCCGAGCAACACACATTTAAATGCATGTTCCAAACATATATTAGTTTGCATGCAAACATGTTTTCGTCCGTGCAGTATCAGGCAGTTGTCTACAGAATTTATTGTTGTATATTTGTTTATCATTGGATTAATGCCTGCTTGGTTTTTTGAAAACATCATAATGTTTGGGTTCAAGAACATGTTTGCACATAAGCATATGAATACATATACTTAGTAGGGACATAAATATTGTTACAACATTGAACACACCCATTTCAATAGTAGAACTGAACATACCCCGTTAATGTCACATGGGTTTTGAAAGCTAACCTCTGTAACAGGATTTTAAAATTGTTTCAACTTTCATCGTGGAGTGGCCAGATAATGAGAACCGTACTGCTGTAATAGCGCTTTCAAGTGTGAAATAAAAAAAAAACGATATTTTCGAAACGCTCCGGCCACTAGGGATTAGCCGCATGTTCGCCTACCGATGCATAAAACTGTTTGAGGAGACTGGAGATGTAAAAGACCGCCACCAGTCGGGCCAACGTGGGCGGCACCGTATTTCATCAAAGCCGTTAAAATAAGAAATCACAGAAATCCGATCCGAAAACAGAAAATCATGGCCCGTGAGATGAATTTCACGCAAAAGTCCATGAGTCTAATCATTAAAAAAGACTTGAGACTTAGGGCTTTCAAACGACGTAACGGACATTTACGAGTATTGACTGCAGCTTAAAAAAAATAGGATTGAAAAATGCAAACGTCTTTTGGTGAAGCACGCTGATAACTTGCACAGAAAAATTTTGTTTACCGACGAAAAAATTTGTAACCTTCAGGAAAGATTTAACAAGCAAAATAATAGAGTGTATGCGCGGTCATCTAAGGAAGCATCTGAACTGATCCCAAGGGAGGAAAAGGGTCATCACCCAGCTTCAGTTATGGTTTGGTGGGGTGTCTCTTACGATGGGGTCACTGACCTGCATTTCTGCGAACAAGGAGTCAAAACATCGGCCATAGTTTACCAAGAAACTGTTTCGGAAGCTGTTGTGAAGGGTCTTAACAATTCCCTGTTCCAAAACCAGCCATGAACTTTCTAGCCGGCCCATAAGGCTAAAACGCCCCAGGCCTCGCTTCGAAACAATTTGCCAGTGTTAATTTCCTATGAATAATGACCCTCAGACAGTCCAGTCCAAATTGTGGACGGGTTTAGAGGACAAGGTTTGTCACAAAAGATACCCCAACATTTGATCTCTTATAACTGATTTGGTTCGAGCTGTGGCCAATTTTCCAATGGACGAGGTTCGTGCAACTTTTGACGATTGGTCAGTGCGACTTAAGGCGTGCGTAAAGGCAAAAGGCGGACATTTCGAATAAGTAGATTCTTTTAGGATACATCAATAAATATATTAAAAAATATTTGGTCCAAAAACATTCAATACTTTTTATTTTACAGCATAAAACGTGCGTAACAGTATTTATGTCCCTACTAAGTATAATTATTCCCGTCATTCCAGTGTAGATCATAGAGTCATAATCAAAAAAATGCCATTCGTTTCTATTAAAAACTAACAGTTTAATTTCACTCCAGGTTTTATTAAATTTCTCTGTCTTATTGTCTTCTCCAGGTATGTTCGGGTATTTCTCTTCTTTGGCTTCCTTGCGGATTCCAGTTAGGTGCGGTTTGTGCCAGGTCCTCTTGTGGTTTTCGTAGTGTATGTCCTAGCCATTTCCACTTACGTCAGAGGATTTCTGATGCAATGGGGGATAGCCCTGTCGCTAGCCATATGTCGTTCTTGGAGACTTGGCTGCCCAGAAAATCTTTATTATTCTTCTAAGGCATTTGTTGGTAAAGACTTGAAGTGTATTCAGATCGCGGGAGCTGGTATTCCATGTTTCACAGCCATATATCAACGTTCATTAAACGTTGCAGTTAAAAGTGTTATCTTTGTGTTTCTTGAAATGTACACGCAGAAAATATGTATGGTTGAGGTGACAATATTCGAAGAGGATCATACTATTGTTGGGTATATGGTTGTGGCATAACAATATTATGATCCTCACAACAGTAGTATGACTCACTCATAACCATACTATGATCCCCACAACCATAGTATGAATCACACTCAACCATACTATGATCTCCACAACCATACTATTATCCTCACAACAATAGTATAATACACACTCAACCATACTATTATCTTCTAACCATATTATTATCCTAACAACCATAGTATGTTTCTCAAACACCCATAGTTTGATCCTCACAACCTTAGTATGATGCACGCGCAACCATACTATGATCCCCACAACCAAGTATGATTTATACTCAACCATACTACAATATTTTTTTCTCATACTGCCATAGTATGGTCCACAAAACCATAGTATGATCCACACGCATCCATACTTTTATCCCTACAACCATAGTATGATTCACTCAACCATACTATGATCCCCAAAATTATTTATTAGGATTGGGTAATGTTGTTATCCAAAAAAAAAAACAGTTTTTATTAAGCAAGTTATTTTAAATTGCATTACAATTCGATCATAATCAGATTTGAGGCCATGTTTTATTGAACATTCCACTCAAGAAACAAAAGTATATATTTCAACGGCAGTCGAAAATACTTATAGTTGCCAGCAGGGGTGAATGCTACTTCACCATCCGTAGACCCCAAGTAACGAATGTGATAAAACCATGATCTATGGCTATATACTTAAGTGCAGGCGGATTTTAAATAAACGAGAATCAGCCGGCAGTAGAGTATTTCACCGAACAAAGTAAACACAGTAAAAATCACTTGAACTACCTTCCGATTGTTGTTTTGTATAACGGACAACAAGCATGTACTGTATCGTGTGTACGTGTATACCAACACATTGGACATTTACTCGAACCACTAGATTAACAGGAACACTCTTTACACTGACTCTTTACACTTTACAGGGTCGAGACACTAACAGATGACAAATAAAAATACATAGTACGAACAAGGATAGCATACAGAATTCTGACGTATAAGAAAACATATAAAAATAATTTAAAAAAAATCATTCTAAATATTTATGAGACAATTTGCAATAAAACAGTTATACTCGTAATGTATAGAAAATACTTTCAAATAGAAATATCGAAATTATTAGATCACAAATCCACTTATAAATAATACGATATGATTCGAGACAACATCATTTAAGAACCAATAACAGAATTATAGCGGATCTGTGTACAAAAGGACATATTTCTAATAACGTGAAGTTTAGTCTAAAGTTTACTTCTACAACAGCACCTAGGTTATATAGATTACCAAAATACATTAACCTTAGGGTAATGGCTAAGTGCGCGCTTAAAGCCGAACCAAACTTATTTCGTTCTTGAAGGAAATGTTGGGGATGGCAGAGTGAATGCTGAAATCGGCGCTGATTCGTCGCTGTTTTTCTGTGTGTTTTGTATTTATGAATATTTATTTCGTATTGTAAGTATTCTAATAATCGTAAACTTGATTAATCAGTTAATTATAAATATAAGTGATCAGTTAATTATAAATATAAGTGATCAGTTAATTATAAATATGATTAATCAAACAAAACAAAACAGATAGAATTATTTCAACAGTATCAAAGCGTCAAGAACCGTTTAAAAATTACAAACAACTAAAATCTATACACATACAAGCAAATATCAGCTATAAGCAGCTCGAAAAAACACTTTAAAACTGTTTTCTTCCATTCAATCAGCTTTCAGCTCTGCTCGGTTCGACTTTCACTCTGCCATCCTGACGCCGATTTGTACTAGTATCAGAGAATGACAACATGTACTCACCAAAAAAGAGTACTTGAGTACTTATTCATAATTTCCATACTTGTGCGCACCAGTAATTACGCCAGCCTGACTGCACACTTTACTTAAATAACGTTGCGACAAGTATGTACACACTCTAACATCATATCGCACATATGTATGAATGTTATGATACTCGTTAAGTCTAGTCATAACACGCTCGTACCATACGTGGTTGCACTCTAACATTTAACAAGTATACTTCTTATGGTTCGTTATTAAGTGGTTGTCGTTCTATCGAACAAGCAACAGTTCCAATTTTTTTAGATCAAAAACTGGCCGAAATACAACAAATTGAACGTAAAAATGCTCCAAGAAAGCGTATTTTCCCGCAGGCTGCCTGAGTCCTTATATGGGGAAATTTTCCACTTTGGCCTGATGTGACCGACTAGCAACACCAAGCAGCTTAACAAAATAAGAAAGAAATCTGGAAAGTTTCAGCCGTAGAATGTTTTCAACAGACGGACGGACATTGCTATATCGACTTAGCATTTTATGACGACCAATAATATATACATATATGTACTTTGTACGGCCTCCGATGAATATTTTTATGTGTTGCAAACGTTACTCGTATGACAAAGTGAATATACCCTTGACCCTAGTGGTGCTTTATTGTGCTTTACCTTTTGTTCATTTTATAAAATACAACAATATTTTTCAATTAATATAGGTACAAAGATATTATTTCAAATACTCGTAACTCATCAGAAAAAAATCAAGTTGTGACTTCATCTCCTTCAGAAACCAACAAATACAAATACAGTACATAAGTATACACCCCATACTGAATGAACGCATACATGAAAAAATATTTGAGTACTCTAGTATGCACCTCATACTCTGGTCTTTTCTCCTATAATTCATGTCATGAAAACACAATTTAACAATTTGGTGCACACCCAATGTATTGTCCATTTTCACTTGTATTCATACTTGCATGAGTGTGAGATGCCCTGTCGACTATTAGTACTTCACATATTTAGGTTGTACCCCGTCTGGATATGTTATGTGTGGTGTTTGGTTGGAACATTTACTCTTCACACTTATACATGTCTCACCAGTTGTACTTCGGGAGTACTCTAAATGGGCATTTCGTCATTCACTGACTAGTATGTATGAACACAGTTTTAAGAATTTCAATCAGCTTTCAGCTCGGCTCGGCTTTGAACGCACACTATGCCAGTGCCCTAATACTCTTGTACGCCTAATTGCCTCATCAGTTAACGTTCCATGCTACATTTCCATTCCATTGGAAAAATAAAATATAAAAAATTCGATGGAAAACCCATCCCTAGATGACATCTCTTGATGTGGTATCTTATTCACGAATATACCAATATACTTTGCCATAAATAAACATTATTATGGGGAACCATACAAAAAATTGCAAAAATATCCGGAGCTCAGTTCTTCAGTTTTTTCAGTTTTGATAACAATTATTTTGTAGATATATGGAGGAACACTTTACAAACAAACATATGAAATGCCAAAGGAAAACCACTTATCGCCCACGATTGCAGATATAATTCCAGATACGTTATTAGAATGTGTACCTGAAGAGTTATAGGGACGAAATATACACACTAAACTAATAGTTAAATATGTAGACGACCTTTTAGATATATTTTAACAAAAAAATAGCTCCCCTAATACTATTACCAACAACCTAATTCACAAAATCATATATGTAGGACAATCCCGATTAAGAAAAACCAAACAACACATCAGACAACCCTAAACACTACTGCCACAAAAAACAACGAGCAATAATATCACATGATGAAATATCATTAGCACACAAATCCAACACGACAATAGCTGCACTATTCAAAAACAATAATAGATAAAAGAGAGCAGAGCCATGTTGTTTACGATATAACATGCATATGAATATCAAACGAGTCATGCGGTAAAGTATAAATAGGTACGACAAAGGGAAGCTTTAGCACAAGAGTCAACGAACACCAAACATACATTAAGAAAGAAGGAACACTAACATGCATTAGCACAACACTGCCCTGAACACGGACATGCAGAATGTGCGGATTTTAGACAAAGAAAGAAGAGGAAAAGATGCTGGAAAATCACATCCATTTTCGAAGGGACGCATTTTTAGGCGCGCTAGGGACCTTAGCCCCATGAACTAATCCTCAAGTTTCGTGGAATAGTAATATTCTAGTAATATTTTGTTGGTTTTTATACCCATATGTCCATAGTTCAATAAGGCTGATTTACCTCCAGTAAACATGTCCTCAAAATTCTTCGAATCGTAAAATGAATGTCATATTCTGCTTCGTGACGAAACTTGATTGTTTTCTAACCCACTTGGCGCCGAAATATTTTTGTTTTTTGAAAAAAATTATTTTTGTATTTGGTTTATACTAAAAATGCATCCAGTTATGGCAAAGAAATAGAAGAAAAATAGCGGGACCTTTTAAAAAGACGGTGGCTCCAAGTGGGTTAATACCCATAGGTTTATAAAAGTAGTGCAAGGAGGACGATTAAAGAAACTATGCCACTTTTAAAGAAAAGCTGATAAAGTTCAATTAAATTTTGTTATGTTCATAATATTTACATTTTCTTTTTACTTATGTATTATAAATTAGTTTAGAGTTTAAGTGTTACCTCTTCTTCTACTATACAGGGTGGAGCGCGATAATTTGCTTTTTTGAACTGCAGGCTGTGGCGGCACCATTGGTCGAAGAGAGTGGAGAGTGTGTGGCTTATAGTGACTGGCGGAGATTTTCATTCGTCTGCCTTTCAGTTGAAATTATGCATTGGACACGTAAGGAGAGGTCATTTTGTGTTGAAGCATAGGGTTTAATGCGCAGTCGATCACTGCAGTGCAGCTTGCTTTTCGTTTACGATACGCTGTTCCCCCACGCGGACTTATTTTTGGACGGCAATCAATTGTAAATTGGGAAACTTCATTTAGAACAGCAGGGAATGTGCCTTGTGTACGAAGGGGACCTGAGAGAAGGATTACAACACCACAAAAGATCGTTAGAGTTAGAGCAGCTGTACTGCAATCTCCAAAACGCTGTGCTCAAAAGCAATCACTTGCTCTTGGTATTTCCAGACGTTCTCTTCACCGGATTCTTCATGATGAATAAATTTTCACCCGCATAAAATCTGCGTGGTCCAACAGTTGTCAGCACGGGAATATTTGACACGGCGGATATCTTGTGAAGACGTTCTTGCAACTATACCCCGTGACGCAATTGTGTTCCCTTCTGATGAGGCACATTTTTACCTCAGTGTGCCTGTAAACAAACAAAATATTCGGTACTGGAGTGAAACAAACCTCAGGGAACTTCGCCAGAGACTGAATTCGAACTGCGTCGCTGTGTGGTGCGCCATATCACGAGTAGGCATAATTTTCCCTTACCGTTCTTGCCGTAACCTTAACTGTCTTGCCGTAACTGTGAACTCCAAACGGTACTTGACTATAATACAGAATTTTTTTCTGCCAACGGGATGGTGCCACTGCACACACAGTGAGGGTTACCATTAATTGTTTGAGGCAAATGTTTCCTGGACGGCTTATCTCTTTGAGGGTGATGTGAACTGGCCGGCACGCTCACCAGACTTAGCCCCATGCGATTTTTCCCTGGGGGTTACCTGAAGTCGAAAGTGTATATCAACCGTCCCAACACCTTGGAAGACCTAATTAGCAATATTGAAATTGAAATTGGCAGTATACCAGTCGACATGCTTGTTAGAGGTCATGAAAACTTCAGAAAACGTGTGCAGCAGTGTGCGGATTGCGAAGGTCGACATTTGCCACATACACTATTGTTAATCATTTAATTTAAAAATTCCGTTACTGTTCAATATAATTAAAATATAAAATAAATATTTCTAAGGTTTACAATTTTTTTATTTCATTACCAAATAAGCACATATACGCGCTCCACGCTGTATAATTAATAATGATTTTTAAAATTGATTACGAGAGATAATATGTACAACCTACATACACAAGTGGATTCAAAAATTTACAAATAAAAACCTGTATGAATACTATTTTTATGATGATTTAACTTAACTCCAATTACGGACTCACTTTAAAAAAGGCACATTATTTTGTGCGATGTGTAACTCTTTAAATGAAATCTGGCACTGGTGGCCCATAATAGAGCTCCATAGTACGAGTACATCAACGATTGAATATTATTTATTAACATTTTGTTAGTTTAGCTAAGACATGACTTCCGATTTATAAGCGGGTAGAGCATTTTAATAAACAAGTTATCCTTTTAATTACGAATTTCCTTTTTGTATACAGCATAAGTTCCAAGTTTATTTCCATATTATTAACAAGAATACTAGATTGACGAGTAAAACATTATTTTCGTTTCCTTGTGAAGTAAATTGCCTGGATCTTTTCTCCATTCATCAAGATTTTACATTACTGAAAATAGCCCATTAACAATGTTAATGCAGATTAAAGTTTCCTAATAATATCCGTGACCAAGATTTCTGAGCTTAAAATTAAAAGAAGCATTCTTTTCGTTTCCTTGTAAAGTAAATTGCCTGGCTCTTTCCACCATTCATCAAAATTTTCCATTTTTGAATATATTCCATTAACACTGATAATCCAGATTAAAGTTTTCTAATGAAATCCGAGAACAGGAAAATTGGTCAAAAGCAGTTATTTAGTCTCGTAATGCCAGATGTATATAGGTGTACATTATGTAGTAATGGCTAGAGACATGATCTCTGTGGGCGGCGAGCTGTGATACGGAAAACTGAAGGGGAATCTTATTTTAGAAAGACCTTAGAGAACAATAGTTGCTTACGAGTATAAGAAACTTCTGACTTTATGACCATATTATTCTCGTTTGGACTACACAGTTTTATAACGGTAAAAAGCAAGCAACGGAATGACGTTTTGTGTGTACAAAAAGAGAAAAGCATATGCAATAATGTTTTTGCATTTTTTGCTTTACGCAATTATTCAGTGTGATTTCAATTGCGCGATCATGGATGACATGGATTTCTGTGCGTTTTTTGCATTAATTTGTTTACAGTGGTATGTCAGCTGTATTAGTTTGACATTTTTGGTTGTAGAGTAAAGAACTCTAGGCTTGAAGAGTGGATAACTCTAGATTTATAAAACTCTTGATTTGAAGAGTCGATTTTATTCTTATGCCCGGTATTGTACATACTAATGAGCGTTGACATAACTGAGAATTTGAAACCAGAATTTAAAATAGAGGTTGAGGCCTCTATAGCCAGACATTTCTATTTTGTGTTTTGACGGCAGAGCATTTAAACCTTGTTTGCTTTAAACCTCGTGAAGTATAAAGGAGACATAGTCGTTTGTGATAAGAGACTCGCAGGTATGGATCAGAATACCTGGCGTTCATTTCTGCAAAGTCTTGACGTGCTTGGAGTACATAGTAACTGTCTAGCTAATATGTTGCCGTGTCGTTCGAGCTTCTATTTGTGCATCATCTGGATATATTGAAATGCATCTTTGAAGAGGGGTACTCTCAGATCTCGGTGGATGTTTTTATTCCTCATGTACCAAGGGACGCCAGTGATCAACCTCAATATTTTCGATTGGACTCTCTGAATCTTGTCAAGGTTGTTTGAACTTGCTTTGCCCCATAGCGGTGTCGCGTATAGTCAGATAGGTTTGATTACTCTATTGTATAGCAAATTCTTGTATTCAAGACTCAGTTTTGAGTTTGCGTTGAGGATCCAGTGGAGTTGGGACACCCAGAGCTTTAGCTAAGTCCTCTTGTCTTCTATATGACTTCTCCATGTTAGTCGTCGATCTAGGTGAATCCCCAGGTATGTAATGGTATGGGATAGAGAAAAAAAGATAATGTCTAATTTCAATGTCGGACATGTAATTAAGTTCAGTGTAAAAGTTACCTGTGTGCATTTTGTCTCGTTGATAGCTATGATCCTACTCGTCTGAAGTCAGCACCTAGATTCGTTGATGCTCTATCAGGCTTTTTGTGTGAGCTCATTTTAGCAGTATTATCGGAAAAAGTGGACGTAAGTACGTTTGGCCTTGTAGGTATGTATATCTGCGGTAAACAGAAGATATAGGGTAGGCCCCACCGGATTTACGGTATTCTTTATAATATGCATGCCTTCATTAGCAGTTGTAAACAATTAAATTTCGGCGGGATTGACTTCATCTGGAGGAAGGAATTCAGTACATGCAGCATTTGGGCGAAATACCAGGTCCAGATGGTTTGCGTAAACACTTGCTTTCTCCTTTTCTGATATAGCCCACTGGTCATTTGCGTTGCATAAGGGAAATTACGTATCCGTAGGCGTACTTGTTTTTCTTAGAGTTTTCCATAATGAGTATATGGTTGATGATGTAGGAGTAAGACTTACGATATAGCTTGCATGCTGTCTACTGTCTTCGTTTTTAAGAGCACGTAGCAATCTCTTAGTCAAGTCAGTCAGTCTAAGTCTCGCCTCTGGCGATCAATTTCTCTGCCAATCGCGGCGAAACCTACGTTTCACGTTTAAAAGGAGCTCTATATCCCTATTAGTGAAAGTATTCGACTTTCTTGTCGCGTTTTTATGTTTCAGCGTGGCGTTGATCGCCGCGAGGCTTAGAGAGTTATCTATGAGTACAGCCTCCTCATGGAGAAGAATGTAACAAGTGAATGGTCTGACGATAGGTCGGGACAAGTACAAGCGGACCAGTTCGATTTGCTAATTCCTCTTTTTATACCAAAAGGTTTCTTGTTAAGGTCTGTAGGCCAGTATGTTGGTCGGACACGTAAGGAGAGGTCATTTTGTGTTGAAGCATAGGGTTTAATGCGCAGTCGATCACTGCAGTGCAGCTTGCTTTTCGTTTACGATAC